>CM019716.1:39972580-40000080 GCA_009760885.1 Achatina immaculata
AGCAGTTTCATTTTTCTTTTTGCGAGGTTCCAAAAATTTGGTGGCGGTATGAGTTTTTTCTGTGCACAGCCGCGCAGCTTAGAGGGAACAGTGCTCATAAACCTTTCAGCGTTGAGGGGACAAAGAGACGTCGTGATAGAGCTTGGCGATATAGTGGGATATTTAACGTTTCTGTAATTTCCTCTCTCTATCTTTCGCATGCGCCAACTGTTTCTCTGTTACGCAGAAATCTTAAACGTTTTCCTGTGGTATATTGTCTGGCTGTAGTCATGTTACATGGCTAAACCATTTGAGTTGCTGTTTCTGGAGTAGTTTCTGTAGTGTAGTAACTGGTGTTACCATGTTTACCCTAATGGTGTTATTATTTTTTTTTTGGTGTCTTTTTGTCACATTCAGTATTGTCCTTAAACGTCTCATTTCTGTCGCGATGATTTTTCTTTTGTTCTTAACTGCTAGTGTCCATGTTTGACGCTGACAGCTAGGAGAAGAATTGTGTTTCTACAGCGCTCTTTTTGTTTCAGTCATGATGCACTTGTTTTTCAGTAAAATCTGATTTGCTTTATTGCGTCTTTTCTCAATCTCGGCATCAATTTTCCCTGAGGATGATATTATACTACGTAGGTATTTCACTTGTTTCAAAGGCTGGTTGTCTAGGAAGATCTTTGTTCGGATTTCTTCTCTTGCTATGGTCATGATCTCCGTTTGTTTCTCACTGATCTTCATGTTATGGCTTTGACATGCTCTTGCTAAATTATCCATGTTCTGCTGTAGATCTTTTTCTGACGTGGCTATAAGTGTATGATCGTCAGAAAAAAAGGAGTTTGTTTATGGTCCTCCTATTGGGTCTGCTTTCTGGAAGGTGTTGTGGGTTTATCGCCATTCTTTCTGGGGTTGGGCTATTCGGCAATTTTGTAGTGGAATTTTTACTATGTATGTACATCTCTGTCGATGTTGTCAATGTATGCTATGAATAATAATGGAGATAATGCACAGCCCTGCCTCCAACACTCCAGATTTTATGTTGAATGGTTCAGAGTGTCCCGCATTTGTTCTAACTGTTCACTGACTGTTTTCTTACAGTTTTTTGCATAGGCTGATCAGGTGAGTACTAACTCCATAATGCTGTAAGATTTCCCACAGTTTATATATATCTACTCAATAAAATGCTTTTTCTTGACCTACGTAAGCTATGTGCAGTATCTGATTGTGTTCAACCGATTTTTCTGTTGCTTGTCTTAGGGAAAAGATGGCATCTGTACAGCTTCTAAATTCCCATCTGAGTTTCATTTAACTGTGATACAATCGCTGGTCGCAGTCAGTTCTCTAGGATCTTGCAGAACATGTTTCCAGTATGGTTTAGCAGTGAGATGCCTCTATATTGGTTGTAGTTCCTTTTACTGCCTTTTTTTTTCCTCACATCCTAGAATAATTACAGCGTTTCTCCAGTCTTGTAGTGATTCTTGTTTTTTCCCATAGCAAGTTGTAGAGTCCGTGAAGCCAAGCTATTCCAACTTCTTTTGCACATTTGGATCGTGAAACTTTGTTCATTAGGGCCTTTCTGGTGGCTTCTCGGAATGTTTCGTTAAGTGCGTTTTTAATGTCATGCCAATGTCATGGCACCCTGGTGGTCCAAATAAGAAGTTACCGGCTCCTTTAAACGCACTAACAAGATACGGTTAGATGGGTGGTGGAGTCTTTAAAAAATGACAACAATGACGCATTTTATTTTTAAACGTAATTTTTCAGACTTATAAAGGAATGCAATAATCTTCTCTTCCTGAAAATAATTGAGCGTACAGCCAAGAGACCGTGGCTAAATGTCAAAGGTCAAGTGCACATTTCTTAAGCAATCGCTTCACCTACTTGAAAACCTGATAACTATCGTGAATATCTGGTGTCCATCTGCTTCAACGTGGTTAGCTGTGACGCAAGAAGCCGTAAGTAGGTACGGCGTGAGACTGATGTTAACGTTACTCATTATGATAATAGTTGTGGCACAGCAGCTTAGGCAGGTTTGGGGACAGATCATTTGGTTTTTTACTTTCAGCTGGACCAGATGTTGCTCGATACTTTCGCTCCTGGGGTTAGTTTCCATTCTCTGCCAGAATAAATGTTGATGAGAAAGTTTAGATACTTTATAATTTAACAATATAGGTTGGGTTAGAAATGTGCTACTTTTTTTTTTTTTTTTACTTCGCCTAAATATGGCTCTAAGCACTGATTCGCATCAGTGTGCTAGATCTACCAGCACTGTCAGTGTTGTATGGGACAGTGTGCTAGATCTACCAGCACTGTCAGTGTTGTATGGGACAGTGTGCTAGATCTACCAGCACTGTCAGTGTTGTATGGGACAGTGTGCTAGATCTACCAGCACTGCCAGTGTTGTATGGGACAGTGTGCTAGATCTACCAGCACTGCCAGTGTTGTATGGGACAATGTGCTAGATCTACCAGCACTGCCAGTGTTGTATGGGACAGTGTGCTAGATCTACCAGCACTGCCAGTGTTGTATGGGACAATGTGCTAGATCTACCAGCACTGCCAGTGTTGTATGGGACAGTGTGCTAGATCTACCAGCACTGCCAGTGTTGTATGGGACAATGTGCTAGATCTACCAATACCGCCAGTGTTGTATGGGAGTCAAAGAGTTAATGAAACGGTGCTTAAGTGAGAAGAAGAAAAGCGTGTTTCAGACCAGGTTTGTGGTAAACTAGTGAAGGCCGGTCAAGATGTATGACGCCGTCAGGATGTGTGGTGCTGTCAATATATATGATGTTGTCACGATGTTTCATAAAAAAGACGTGAAATTTTCTAAAAAAAAAATGAAGATGAAGGCGTTGAAATTTTGCTTGCGTTCATTGTTTTTAAAAATAAAATGATTGCATTTTCCTCCTTCTCTCTTCTGTTATTATATTTTCTATGTCATCTTTTTTTTTAATGAAGTCGTAACAAACGAATTTTTCTTTTGTCTTTGCTTCATAATTCTATTATAAAACATCATCTTCTCATTCATGTCTTTACCAAACTCAAAATTGATGATGATGATGATGATGAACGGAGCTAAGTCGTAAATCGGGGATCATCTGTATTCCACTTCACTCTCCATATTCCATGGTGCTTCGCCAGTCCTTTCCAGTTTTTTTTTTTTTGGCTGATCTAAAAATGTCTTACTGATATTTTGTACATCATTTAGCAGTGGTAGTAGTAGTAGTAGTAGTAGTAGTAGTAGTAGTAGTAGTAGTAGTAGTAGTAGTAGTAGTAGAGACACAAAAGTAACCATTCAATATTCCACAAATATGCCTTTGCCACGGGCAACAGCTGGACTCAACTGGACGACCTAGACTTTGCTGACGACCTGGCACTTCTCTCCCAGACTAAGCAACAGATGCAAGAGAAAACCATATTAGTGGCGGAAAATTCTTCAAGACTAGGCCTTACCATCCACAAGGGAAAGAGTAAAGTTCTTAGAGTAAATGAGGTCAACGAAATGCCCATTATATTGGAAGGAGAGGAACTGGAAGAGGTTGGAAAGTTTACTTATCTGGGAAGTGTGATAGACAAGCAGGGAGGAACAGAAGCTGATGTAAAAGCAAGAATGGGCAAGGCAAGAGTAAAATTCCATCAGATGAAGAAAATATGGGGAACTTCAGCCTTGTCAATTAAATTGAAGATCAGAGTATTTAACACCATGATAAAGCCCATTCTGCTATACGGTTCAGAAACTTGGAGAACTACTGTTACGATCATGAAACGAATCCAGACATTTATTAACACATGCCTTAGAAGGATTCTACAAATACGATGGCCAGATACCATAAGTAACCAAGAACTGCAGCAGCGAACAGGCCAGCAACCAGTGGAAGACGACATCCTACGAAGAAGATGAGGATGGATCGGACACACCCTACGGAAATCCACATCCAGCACCACAGGCAAGCCCTAACATGGAACCCACAGGGAAATAGGAGGAGAGGGAGACCAAGGAACTCCTGGCGCCGAAGTCTGGACACGGACGTCAAAATAATGAACCAGACATGGAGACAGTTGGAAAGAGTGGCTCAGGACCGAACTGCCTGGCGAGCTCTTGTTGGCGGCCTATGCTCCACGAGGGGTCAGAGGCATAGATAGATAGATAGATAGATAGATAGATAGATAGATAGATAGATAGATAGATAGATAGATAGATAAATAGATAGATAGATAGATAGAAGGGCAACAGAAATGAGGAAATGACAAAACAATAGAAACACAGGAAAAAAAGTTGGAATTTGGCTGTTAGAATCCTCACTGTGTATATATATTCTTTATTGGTTGGGAATGACTGACAACTCACAACCAAAAATAGCACTAAGATGGACACCACAGGGGAGCAGAAGTAAGGGTAGACCAAAAGAGACATGGAGAAGAACAACAGAAAGGATGTTGAGCAATAGAGGGCTCACCTGGGCAAGAGCAGAAAAAAAAGGCGAAGGACAGGCATTTGTGGAAAACCCTTGCGGAAGCCCCATGTGCCCTGGGCACTTAAGGTTCACATATATACATATACATCACAATGTCTCATCAGTTCAGTTGTCCGAAATCATGGGCTTACCCGAGGGCGAGCACTCTGGTTATAACCAGGTGAAGCTCACGCGTGAGTTAACGTGATTCTCAAATCAGATTACTGGATGTATTCACGTTCTTGACCTTCTGTGTAATCTGGATTACTTTTTGAAGTTTGCGGCATGCGATCAGTTTGAAGGAACTGTCTGTCTGTCTGTATGTCTGTTTGTCTGTCTGTCTGTCTGTCTGTTGTTAGTTTGTTTCAGGCGTGGACGGTGAAAAGAGAAAGAAACAGACAGGCAGTCGTCCAGACAAACAGACAGTATAAATGGATAGAGAGACAGGTGGATGAACAGACAAATAGATAGATAGATAGATAGATAGATAGATAGATAGATAGATAGATAGATAGATAGATAGATAGATAGATAGATAGATAGATAGATAGATAGATTCAGAAAGCTTTTGAGACAAAAAAATAGCAGGTCCATCATGGTAAACACTTTAAATGAAAGCCAAGTTCCAGTTCAGGATCCATGTTCGACAGAAGAAATAATGTTTCTTACTGAACAGGTTGACACAAGAAAGAATGTTTCTTACTGAACAGGTTGACACAAGAAAGAACATTTCTCACTGAACAAGTTGACATAAGAAAGAATGTTTCTCACTGAACAAGTTGACATAAGAAAGAATGTTTCTCACTGAACAAGTTGACACAAGAAAGAATGTCTCCCACTGAACAGGTTGACACAAGAAAGAATGTCTCCCACTGAACAGGTTGGCACAAGAAAGAATGTCTCCCACTGAACAGGTTGGCACAAGAAAGAATGTTTCTCACTGAACAGGTTGACATAAGAAAGAATGTTTCCCACTGAACAGGTTGATACAAGAAAGAATGCCTCCCACTGAACAGGTTAATAAAAGAAAGAATGTCTCCCACTGAACAGGTTGATAAAAGAAAGAATGTCTCCCACTGAACAGGTTGATAAAAGAAAGAATGTCTCCCACTGAACAGGCTGATAAAAGAAAGAATGTCTCCCATTGAACAGGTTGATAAAGGAAAGGATATGTCCTACTGAACAGGTTGATACAAGAAAGAATGTCTCCCACTGAACAAATTGACACAAGAAAGAATGTCTCCCACTGAACAAGTAGACACAAGAAAGGATGTCTCCCACTGAACAGGTTGACACAAGAAAGAATGTCTCCCACTGAGCAGGTTGATAAAAGAAAGAATGTCTCCCACTGAGCAGGTTGATAAAAGAAAGAATGTCTCCCACTGAACAGGTTGACACAAGAAAGAATGTCTCCCACTGAGCAGGTAGACACAGTTCTGAATGTCAACTACAGACAAAACAAACTGTAAAAGACAAATCCCTCTCTTATTCTTGTGAATGTTGCCATCGCTTATTCCCCGTCAGGGGCTGTTGTGGCGTCGATCACGGCTTATTTACACTCCTGGATTAGCGCAGCAGTTAGAGGGTTGGCTTGTCATGCTGTTAGAGTGGGTTGTGTACCGGATCCTGGTGCGCTCTAACAGGACGTGGGTATCTAATACAGTCACGAGTCGACCTAACGGTTTGTATTTGGGACAGAGGGATTCGGCTGTTAATCGCTCTGACCGTATGTTGATCATTATAGCGGGAAGGTCAGATACTACGTACAGTTCACTACTACAACATATTTTAATATGCAGTGTCATGTTTGCTGTTACTTTCAAGTAATATCAGAATGCAAATTACTACAGTCAGTCATTTGCATGTCCCTTGCGGAACTAACAGCTCTCCTGTAGGCCTCTCGGTTGTAAGCAAGATGCCCTACTGCTGATGCACCCTTTTGCAGATTATCAACGATGTCTTCCTCTCTTTCTTTTCCCCATTATGTATCCTTCCAAGACGGTCTTCTCTAAATTCTCATGACGTATCCAAAATATTTAAGTTTTCTCTGAGAAAACAGAGAAATTGCTACAGTACAGTGTTACAATTAATCAGAAAATATAAATTGCCCATCCTTCTCTCGGCTAGATTACCACTGTAACATTATCTACCCTTTCCGCGGTCTTTATTACCTGCCTATCACACATTGCACGTCACATTTAACCATTCTCAACACTCTACCACACACGCTCCTGGAAGCATCGTTTTATAAGTCACAGCTAAGTATTCCATTTACCCAAGTGGTCCATTTATTCACTTTTTTTCCCCATTCCTATTTGCTGGACAACATTCATGTGAAGTTATATTTTATATTCTTTCTGTATTTCTTTGTCCTGTATGTTTTTGTATGATTAAGGTGCAAACCGGAAAGTCACAGCTGTGTACTCGTTAATTAATACAGCGGTTCCTTAAAAAGAAAAAAAAAAAAGTTTTAACCTACAGGCAGTTCTTGGAAGAACGAACGAGTTTCGTTTGTTCGTAAATCGGGCGTTCGTAACCCGGAGGCTGCCAGTATTTCTCTGCACATGGTTTTGATATTTTCCGCGAGGAGCACCGAAAAAATATGGAAAAATCTGGTCCTTCCCTGTTTCCTCTTAGACAGCTAACACGACATAATCTTGTGTTGTGTCTTTTAATATCCTGCACACCCCCAGGCGCTCTACCAACGATGCCTTCTTCCCTGTTTCCTCTTAGACAGCTAACACGACATAATCTTGTGTTGTGTCTTTTAATATCCTGCACACCCCCAGGCGCTCTACCAACGATGCCTTCTTCCCTGTTGTACTTTTAGGTCAGATCTGGAATGCATGATTATACTTTTAATACAGTAATTGAAACACTTTAAAAAGTTTGACGTTAACAAACGAATTTAAATGCTTAGCGTGAAACGCGGAAGAAACTTCTGGTCTTAATCTGTACCTGAGGCGGAAATGTAGTTTTAAAATACTGAATATTTTTGACAACTTCTGGGGAAAGGAATGCAGAAAAATTCTAAAAATAGATAAATATGCTTCATTTTTTTTGCGAGTAAATTTGTTGTGTCAGGGTACTTAGGCTTACTTTTTGCTAATGGCAGCCAATAAAAATTGATTATGGTGACATTTTACGCCTGAAATACCTGTTTGCGGCATGTAATTGGAACTTAATGCTGGCCCAGCTCGATGATCGGGTGTGTTGAAAGGAAAGAATGTTGGTAGCAGGACTGGAAGGGGAGGGGAGGGGGTCTATAACTTTTACATAAAAAATTATAATAATCTTCTTCTACATAATTAAAGTTTTCTTACACTCTTCTTGCTCAGACAGACAGGCAGGCAAACAGGCAAGCAAACAGAAAAACAGACAGATATATAGATTAAAAAAAACATAATGCATCGTAAACAGTGGTAT
Source organism: Achatina immaculata (assembly GCA_009760885.1). Taxonomy (NCBI): domain Eukaryota; kingdom Metazoa; phylum Mollusca; class Gastropoda; order Stylommatophora; family Achatinidae; genus Lissachatina; species Lissachatina immaculata. Next base: position 39,980,445 of record CM019716.1, read on the forward strand.
TTACTCTCAGACTAAGTGAGACAGATCAAAGCTGATCAAGACCCTGCTACAAGTCCAGAGAAGTCGAGCTTTAAATTTCCTCAAAGCTTCTTGTTGAAGTACAAACACGGACAGGGGCAGGGAAGCAGACTTTACTCCGTGAAGTACAACCACAACAGGAAGAAGAAAGCAGACTTTACTCCGTGAAGTACAACTACAACAGGAAGAAGAAAACAGACTTTACTCCGTGAAGTACAACTACAACAGGAAGAAGAAAGCAGACTTTACTCCGTGAAGTACAACTACAACAGGAAGAAGAAAGCAGACTTTACTCCGTGAAGTACAACTACAACAGGAAGAAGAAAGCAGACTTTACTCCGTGAAGTACAACTACAACAGGAAGAAGAAAGCAGACTTTACTCCGTGAAGTACAACTACAACAGGAAGAAGAAAGCAGACTTTACTCCGTGAAGTACAACTACAACAGGAAGAAGAAAGCAGACTTTACTCCGTGAAGTACAACTACAACAGGAAGAAGAAAGCAGACTTTACTCCGTGAAGTACAACTACAACAGGAAGAAGAAAGCAGACTTTACTCATTGAAGTACAACTACAACAGGAAGAAGAAAGCAGACTTTACTCATTGAAGTACAACTACAACAGGAAGAAGAAAGCAGACTTTACTCATTGAAGTACAACTACAACAGGAAGAAGAAAGCAGACTTTACTCATTGAAGTACAACTACAACAGGAAGAAGAAAGCAGACTTTACTCCGTGAAGTACAACTACAACAGGAAGAAGAAAGCAGACTTTACTCCGTGAAGTACAACTACAACAGGAAGAAGAAAGCAGACTTTACTCCGTGAAGTACAACCACAACAGGAAGAAGAAAGCAGACTTTACTCCGTGAAGTACAACTACAACAGGAAGAAGAAAGCAGACTTTACTCATTGAAGTACAACCACAACAGGAAGAAGAAAGCAGACTTTACTCCTTGAAGTACAACTACAACAGGAAGAAGAAAGCAGATTTTACATCTTGAAGTACAAGCACTAACAGGAAGAAGAAAACAGACTTTACTCTTTGAAGTACAACCCCTAACAGGAAGAAGAAAACAGACTTTACTCTTTGAAGTACAAGTACTAACATGCAGAAGAACACAGACTTTACACCTTGAAGTACAAGCACTAACAGGAAGAAGAAAACAGACTTTACACCTTGAAGTACAAGCACTAACAGGAAGAAGAACACAGACTTTACATCTTGAAGTAAAAGCACTAACAGGAAGAAGAACACAGACTTTACATCTTGAAGTAAAAGCACTAACAGGAAGAAGAAAATAAACTTTACTCCTTGAAGTACAACCCCTAACAGGAAGAAGAAAACAGACTTTACTCTTTGAAGTACAAGTACTAACATGCAGAAGAACACAGACTTTACACCTTGAAGTACAAGCACTAACAGGAAGAAGAACACATACTTTACACCTTGAAGTACAAGCACTAACAGGAAGAAGAACACAGACTTTACATCTTGAAGTAAAAGCACTAACAGGAAGAAGAACACAGACCTTACTCCTTGAAGTACAAGCACTAACAGGAAGAATAATACAGACTTTACACCTTGAAGTAAAAGTACTAACAGGAAGAAGAACACAGACTTTACACCTTGAAGTACTAACAGGAAGAAGAAAATAGACTTTACTCCTTGAAGTATAAGCACTAACATGTTGAAGAACACAGACTTTACATCTTGAAGTAAAAGCACTAACAGGAAGAGGAAAATAGACTTTTCTCCTTGAAGTACAAAAATAACAGGAATAAGAAAACAGACTTTCACTCCTTGAAGAACAAGTACTAACATGCAGAAGAAAACAGACTTTACTTATTGAAGTACAAGCACTAACAGGAAGAAGAACACAGACTTTACACCTTGAAGTACAAGTACTAACAGGAAGAAGAACACAGACTTTACATCTTGAAGTAAAAGCACTAACAGGAAGAAGAACACAGACTTTACATCTTGAAGTAAAAGCACTAACAGGAAGAAGAAAATAGACTTTACTCCTTGAAGTACAAGCATTAACAGGAAGAAGAAAACAGACTTTACTCCTTGAAGAACAAGTACTAACATGCAGAAGAAAGCAGACTTTACTCATTGAAGTACAAGCACTAACAGGAAGAAGAAAACAGACTTTACACCTTGAAGTACAAGCACTAACAGGAAGAAGAACACAGACTTTACACCTTGAAGTACAAGTACTAACAGGAAGAAGAACACAGACTTTACATCTTGAAGTAAAAGCACTAATAGGAAGAAGAACACAGACTTTACATCTTGAAGTAAAAGTACTAATAGGAAGAAGAAAACAGACTTTAATCCTTGAAGTACAAGTACTAACAGGAAGAAGAAAACAGATTTTAATCCTTGAAGTACAAGTACTAACAGGAAGAAGAACACAGACTTTACTCCGTGAAGTACAACCACTAACATTAACAAGAAAACATACTTGACTTTCTGAAGTACAAACACTAACAGTAACAAGAAAACAGACTTTACTCCTTGAAGTACAAACACCAACAGGAACAAGAAAACATACTTGACTTTCTGAAGTACAAACACTAACAGTAACAAGAAAACAGACTTTACTCCTTGAAGTACAAACACCAACAGGAGCAAGAAAACATACTTTACTTCTTGAAGTACAAACACCGGGCAGGAACAACAGACCTGAAATGTTCAGTTCCTTCGACCTACAATAGAAAAGGACGAGCTTCAACGATGTGGTCGATATACAGATTATTGTTCTGATATATCACAAGTTCATAATACTTCTCAGCCAACGCATGCTCTAATGAGCAAGAAAACACGCGATTTAGCAATTTGAAACTGCATGAACGAATCTAATCACGCTGGATTGTGAAAGTCAGAAGTTTATGCTCAGATACTTTCGTCTCCAAAAATGGATTTCAGAAGCGTAGTTTGAGCTTGTTCTGATAGAAAAAACGGCTTATAATATTTGCAAGAAAACAGAAATGCCATTCAGCTGACGTGGTGTTGCGCGTTCCCTTGTCCACCGAAATAGGACAGATCAAGACCCTTAACCAGCTTCAAGCAGTGCTGTTGGAGAGCAGGCTGATGTGGCTCTATAGCCTGACTAGAGATATACAAGTAAATGTGTACTCAATGGTGGTTATAACTTTGTGGGAAGTCTGATTCATAGATCCGCTTTGAAAGTTAAGGACAGCCTCTATAACTGAATCCCCATTGGACTTGATGTTGGAGGCTGCAAGGTCTACATCACATCACCAGATGCCAAGAGTTTCTGCTTCCTGGTTTCAGGGAGGTAACAGAAATCGCAAGCTACACTGTCACAAACAAACGTTCGTATCAGATATTGTCGCCACAGATTCTTCGTGCTGCATGACCGGTCGATGGTCGCTCTGACGTTAAATACGTGACTTCTGTAGCATTACATAAACAGTCTCTGCAGCATTACGTATGTGACCTCACCAATTTACGTAAACCGTAGACATAACGTGAAGACGGATGAGATACGTCGCTTAAAAAAAAAAAAGAAAGCCGATAGTTTAAAGGGTAAGGGGTCACCTGAAATTTCTGTAAAAATTTAATGACTTTTTAAAAAAATTTGGGTCGGTGGGAGAAAGGTTTTCTGTAACGATCCTCACTGGGATCCTGAGCATAGTGATCACAAGAAATGACGAGATGACACCTGCACCAACTGATCCTATTATTTACGTCTATCCTAGATAGGGAATAATTCCAGTGAGGTTTAGGTGAGGTTGACATAATGGAAGGTTGTCATCAGACAGATTCGCATATCTACAAGAGATTAAAGGGAAGATGGCCGACATCAGGCAACCTCTCATATCTACAGGAAATGAAAGGGAAGATTGTCATCGGAAAACTATCTACAAGAAATGGAAGAGAAGATTGCCTTTAGACAAACTTACATATCTACAAGAGATGGAAGGGACGAGATCAAAAGATAGACTAAGGTGAAAATGGATAAACAACATGTGAGAGATCAAAGAGAATATGAGGGTAAACAAATGCAGAGGGAAAGCCAGAAATAGATGTGAATGGAAACAGCCTGCAGGGTCTTCAAAATGTAGGATGTTAAAGAAGGAACGGACGATCTTTATTTTCGAATGGTGAAGTATTGGGCAGGCAGGCCCGTCTTATATTCTGTCCTTCATCAGAGAGAGAGAGAGAGAGAGAGAGAGAGGCGGAAAGAACGATGGTTATACCTCCAGTAATGTAACTTAGTACGTCCCTCGAAAAGGCATGCCCCTATACTGAGTACAGTTGTACAAGGTAGAAGGTATGGCCTTATATTCTCTCACTTTTTTTTTTTTATAAAGTAGCACCAAAGTCTTACAGTTGGAGGAACACTGTTATAAGACATTAGACTCACGACTGTCCAGGTGCGCAATGTCAGGTTACATGCTTGTTTTAAGCACAGCCTTGACAGAGGGTGTACTACTATCTTTCACGTAAATTCTCGTGCCCCGCGCGATTATCTCCTCAACATACAGACCTAATTATTTGCTCTGTCTTAAATGCCGCCTACAACCTTTACAAGACACTGTACGTTCGCTTTCACTCTAGAAATTAAAGTTTTATCAAAATTTTGAGTTTTATGTTAGCATAAATATTTAAATTCTGTATCCAAACAGCCACTGCCAGCTTCAGTTTGTAAATTCTGTCAAGAAATAACTTTGTCCACAGCTGAAAAGTCTGGCCAGGGTTTGAGGTGAAGTTGTCAAATAAAAGTGGGGAGATATTTGAAAGACAGGAGGCTAAAGAACCAGTCGGAGATATTTGAAAGACAGGAGGCTAAAGAACCAGTCGGGAGATATTTGAAAGACAGGAGGCTGAAGAACCAGTCGGCCTTGAAAACTCATTTCGTTTTTTATTTTCAGATTCATTTTCGTTTCTGAGATAATTTTTCCTATAGTCATAATGGTTGCTGTGCGATACCAAGAACGGATACAAGCCGACTGAAATACAAGCCGACATGAGATACAAGCCGACTGAAATACAAGCCGACATGGTACATACGCCGACATGGTACATACGCCGACATGCTACATAAGCCGACATGGTACATACGCCGACATGCTACATAAGCCGACATGCTACATAAGCCGACATGCTACATAAGCCGACATGGTACATAAGCCGACATGCTACATAAGCCGACATGGTACATACGCCGACATGGTACATACGCCGACATGGTACATACGCCGACATGGTACATACGCCGACATGCTACATACGCCGACATGCTATATAAGCCGACATGGTACATAAATCGACATGGGATACAGCCGACATGCTACATAAGCCGACATGGTACATAAATCGACATGGGATACAGCCGACATGCTACATAAGCCGACATGGTACATAAATCGACATGGGATACAGCCGACATGCTACATAAGCCGACATGGTACATAAGCCTTCATGGAATACAAGCCGACATGAGATACAAGCCGATATTGTACATAAGCCGACGAGGATACAAACCAACATGGGATACAAGCCGATATGGTGCATACGCCGACATAGGATATAGGCCGACACGAGATACAAACCGACAGGTTACATAAGCCTATATGGTACACAAACCGACATGAGACACAAGGCGAAATGGGATTCAAGCCAACATGAGATACAAGGCGATATGGGATACAAGCCGACATTGGATACAAGTCTATATGGGATACAAGTCGATATGGGATACAATCCGACATGGGATACAAGCCGACATGGGATAGAAGGCGACATGGGATTCAAGCCAACATGAGATACAAGCCGATATGGGATACAAGCCAATATGAGATACAAGCCGACGTGAGATAACAAGCCGACATGAGATACAAGCCGATATGGGATACAAGACAATATGAGATACAACCCGACATGAGATACAAGCCGACATGAGATACACGCCGTTATGGGATACAAGCCAACATGGGATACAAGCCGACCTTCTGATCACATGAACGCACATAGAACACACTGCAGCCATCAGATAGATCAAGGTATTCATCATCCTGGATAGAACAAATAATATCATCGCCTAAACAATCACCTAAACTCCCAGTACTATTCTAGTGCTATAGTTTGGGTAAAGCTACATAGCACTGCTCTGCAGAAACTAGACAGCGGTGTATGGTTTGGTTTTACAGAAAGATAGAAAGAGTGAGGAAAGTGAAGAAACGAGAGTGACTGAAAACAAGTTGCTACTTCGGCTGAAGGAGTGCAGAGAATACCAACACCGGCGCCATGATAAGGCTGGAAAGGATTAGGATCAGTTTTTTTTCTTTTCCAGTTCTGACACCTAGCAAACGTTACAAGATAAGGGACAAGCTAAGATAACTAGATCTAGATAAGGGATAAGCTAAGATAACTAGATAAGGGACAAGCTAAGATAACTAGATCTAGATAAGGGATAAGCTGAGATAACTAGATATAGATAAGGAATAAGCCAAGATAACTAGATCTAGATAAGGGACAAGCTAAGATAACTAGATCTAGATAAGGGACAAGCTAAGATAACTAGATCTAGATAAGGAATAACCTAAGAAAAGACGACATAAGACGATTGGTAGGAACTACACCATGGTTACAATATACAGAGTAGCAACAACAACAAAAATAAGTGGTCTGGTCACTTAATGAGAATGACGCATACTCAAACAGAAGCGAGTCCTTCAACCAGAGAACTGCAGGACAGATCAAGAGGAAGGCTCCCAAAAGGATGGATAGATGGAGTTAGAGAAACACTCAGGAGTTACGGCATGAACATCATTGAGGCCACTCATGTGGCTCAGAAACGCTGACGGCATATCCCTTTGACACTTCACAGTACAAGAGGAAGGGTAAAGTGATTAAGTTGCTCTAACAACTGCACAGTCTCTCCACAGCTGTGGTCTTTGCATTATTTATGAGCTACAACACGGAACCACTTGAATAGAGAGTTTTAAGGTTGGCATTTGCCCTCTGTGCGCATGCGCCCAAGCATCTCAAACTGTGGGACAAAACTGCAGCAACTACGACATTCTGAGACGCGCCTGCTGGTTCAATAAGACTACACAAGAAGACAAACACTACAGCTTTATACAGGAACTATAAAAATAGTTCGTTTTATATACGAGGCAGAATTCTTCTTCTTCTTCTTCTCTTCCTCCTCCTTGTTGTTGTTGTTCTCCTCCTCCTCACTGTTGTTGTTGTTGTTGTTTTTCTTCTTCTTATCCTCCTCCTCCTCGTTGTTACTGTTGTTGTTGTTGTTACTGTTGTTGTTGTTACTGTTGTTGTTGTTCTCCTCCTCCTCAATGTTGTTGTTTTTCTTCTTCTTATCCTCCTCCTCCTTGTTGTTACTGTTGTTGTTGTTCTCCTCCTCCTCACTGTTGTTGTTTTTCTTCTTCTTATCCTCCTCCTCCTCGTTGTTACTGTTGTTGTTGTTACTGTTGTTGTTCTCCTCCTCCTCGCTGTTGTTGTTGTTACTGTTGTTGTTGTTACTGTTGTTGTTCTCCTCCTCCTCGCTGTTGTTGTTGTTGTTACTGTTGTTGTTGTTGTTGTTACTGTTGTTGTTCTCCTCCTCCTCGCTGTTGTTGTTGTTGTTCTTATTCTTCATATCCTCCTCCTACTCCTCTTGTTACTGTTGTTGTTGTTCTCCTCCTCTTCGCTGTTGTTGTTGTTTTTCTTCTTCTTATCCTCCTCCTCCTCCTACTCCTCGTTGCTACTGTTGTCGTTGTTCTCCTCCTCTCGCTGTTGTTGTTGTTGTTTTTCTTCTTCTTATCCTCCTCCTCCTCCTACTCCTCGTTGCTACTGTTGTTGTTGTTCTCCTCCTCCTCTCTGTTGTTGTTGTTTTTCTTCTTCTTATCCTCCTCCTCGCTGTTGTTGTTGTTCTTCTTCTTCTTCATATCCTCCTCCTCCTCCTACTCCTCTTGTTACTGTTGTTGTTGTTGTTCTCCTCCTCCTCCTACTCCTCGTTGTTACTGTTGTTGTTATTGTTGTTCTCCTACTCCTCGTTGTTACTGTTGCTGTTGTTCTCCTCCTCCTCCTACTCCTCGTTGTTACTGTTGTTGTTGTTCTCCTCCTCCTCCTACTCCTCGTTGTTACTGTTGTTGTTATTGTTGTTCTCCTCCTCCTCCTACTCCTCGTTGTTAGTGTTGTTGTTATTGTTGTTCTCCTCCTCCTCCTACTTCTCGTTGTTACTGTTATTGTTGTTCTCCTCCTCCTCCTCCTACTCTTCGTTGTTACTGTTGTTGTTGTTCTCCTCCTCCTCCTACTCTTCGTTGTTACTGTTATTGTTGTTCTCCTCCTCCTCCTACTCTTCGTTGTTACTGTTATTGTTGTTCTCCTCCTCCTCCTCCTACTCTTCGTTGTTACTGTTATTGTTGTTCTCCTCCTCCTCCTACTTCTCGTTGTTACTGTTATTGTTGTTCTCCTCCTCCTCCTCCTACTCTTCGTTGTTACTGTTGTTGTTGTTCTCCTCCTCCTCCTACTCCTCGTTGTTACTGTTGTTGTTCTTCTTCTTCTACTCCTCGTTGTTACTGTTGTTGTTGTTCTCCTCCTCGTCCTACCCTTGTTGTTTCTGTTGTTGTTGTTCTCCTCCTCCTCCTACTCCTCGTTGTTACTGTTGTTGTTCTCCTCCTCCTCCTACTCCTCGTTGTTACTGTTGTTGTTCTCCTCCTCTTCCTACTCCTCGTTGTTACTGTTGTTGTTCTCCTCCTCCTTCTACTCCTCGTTGTTACTGTTGTTGTTGTTCTCCTCCTCCTCGCTGTTGTTATTGTTGTTCTTCTTCTTATCCTCCTCCTCCTCGCTGTTGTTGTTGTTCTTCTTCTTCGTCTTCTTCTTCTCTTCCACCTTGTTTTTGTTGTTGTTGTTCTTCTCCTCCTCTTCCTCCTTGTTGTTGTTCTTCTCCTCCTCCTTCTCCTTGTTGTTGTTCTCCTCCTCCTCCTTGTTGTTGTTGTTCCTCTCCTCCTCCTTGTTGTTGTTGTTCTTCTTCTCCTCCTCCTCCTTGTTGTTGTTGTTGTTCTTATCCTCCTCCTTGTTGTTGTTATTCTTTTTCTTCTTCTTCTTCTCCTCCTCTTCCTCCTCCTCTTTGTTGTTGTTGTTCTCCTCTTCCTCCTTGTTGTTGCTGTTGTTTTCCTCCTCCTCCTCCTCCTTGTTGTTGTTGTTATTATTGTTGCTGCTCTTCTTCTGCTTCTTCTTCTTCTTCGTCTGCTATCTCCCTGATTCTGTGAGCTGACGTTCTTTGCAATCGTTGCGGGGAAGATGTTGAGACATAGCATGGTATCGGATTGAGAGTGGGTTATAACTTCTATTTTTTTTTCAGTCCCTACGTGGAGCTAGAGAAGCAGAAGTTGTGGAATTTTCCTTTAGCAGACTCCACCACCATGGGGACTATGGCGATCCCGGCCCCGTTAGTCAGGCTAGGCCTGTTACTGGGGGTAGAGAGGTGGGACAGGGTCTTGATCAGCTATGGTTCATCAGCCCTGACGCTAGCATGTCAGCTTTAGGTCGCCGACCGTCAGATCAGACAACCTCTTCACCTCCCTTCCTTACTCGTATAGATTCATCCAGTAAATACGTAGGAAAAAGAAGAAGCGATCAACATGGTTGACATGGTAGTGGACCGTGGCCAGAACCCTGTTTCATGACTATTTCAGAAGTTCAAGTAACTTATTGCAAACCAACGCCCCTGCGCCAGCGCTACTAGGTCACCTCGACCTCGTCTCGCTGCTTTAGAAAGATCAGAAGAAGTAAAACACTTACACGATAGAAATGTCAAAGGAAAAAACAAACAAGTCATGTAAAAACTCTCGCAGCGCTTTCAGTGCTGGGTCCCTCCTTCTTTTTAAAAAAATATCTTACCGTGATAACGCCCACGGGAAAGTTTAAAGGTCATGACTTACAAAGCGGTTGCCAAAAAAAAAAAAAACAAAACCCAAACTTTTACGAAAACTAAAGTGCATCAAACAAGATTTACTAGCTACAGAACACACTGACATGCTCTGATTATGATCAGGTGAATGTGGTATTGTAAGCTTCGCTGTCAGAAATAGACAACCACTTCTATAATTGAATGTGATATTGACTTGTAATGTGGCTGTAACTTTCCTTATCGAGTATTGTTGATTAAATCTTTGAGAGATAAAGAGAAATGGCGACCGCGGTAAAACTGGTTCTCGTAATATAGAATGACAGAGGTGAAAGGTTGTTTTATTATATATATATATATATATATATATATATATATATATATATACATATATATATATACAGAACGAGAGAGAGAGAGAGAGAGAGAGAGAAGTAGACAGGAAAAAGAGTGCCAGAAAATAGGATGAATGCGTATAAATGATGAACATACAATAATCCAATATTTCGGCAAAAAGCCATTTTCACTGTCCACATACGACACACACACACACACACACGCACGCACGCACGCACACACACACACACACACACAAACGGATTATAAACAGGAAAAATAGATGACAAATTAAACACTTAGCTCTTTCGGTATACATGCATTTTGTGTCCGTCTGTCGCACAAGGAGGATACCAAAGTAGATAAATGTTTACTTTTTTTATCTGTTTTTCGTGTTTTTTACCTGTTGTGTTGTTTTTGTATGTGATCCTTAAGAAAGACTTTCGCCGAAATATTGAATTGTTGCGTGTTCTTCGTTTATACGTGCTTATCTTCCTTCCTGCCATTCTTGTTCCAATCCATTTTCCTCACCCTTCTATCTTGATGAAATCCTCCGCGTTAACTCTTTTAATCTTCCTTCATGTTATTGTCATCTTGGGAACAATGACGGTTTGTGTCTGAGCGACAGCACAACTGTCAGTGCTAGCGAGCTATAGCTGGCTAAGACTGTGTCCCAATGTGTCAGTGATAGCGAACTATAGCTGGCTAAGACTGTGTCCCAACTGTCAGTGCTAGCGAACTATAGCTGGCTAAGACTGTGTCCCAATGTGTAGCGAACTATAGCTGGCTAAGACTGTGTCTCAACTGTCAGTGCTAGCGAACTATAGCTGGCTAAGACTATGTCCCAACTGTCAGTGCTAGCGAACTATAGCTGGCTAAGACTGTATCCCAATGTGTAGCGAACTATAGCTGGCTAAGACTGTGTCCCAACTGTCAGTGCTAGCGAACTATAGCTGGCTAAGACTGTGTCCCAACTGTCAGTGCTAGCGAACTATAGCTGGCTAAGACTGTGTCCCAACTGTCAGTGCTAGCGAACTATAGCTGGCTAAGACTGTGTCCCAACTGTCAGTGCCAGCGAGCTATAGCTGGCTAAGACTATGTCCCAACTGTCAGTGCTAGCGAACTATAGCTGGCTAAGACTATGTCCCAACTGTCAGTGCCAGCGAGCTATAGCTGGCTAAGACTATGTCCCAACTGTCAGTGCTAGCGAACTATAGCTGGCTAAGACTGTGTCCCACCTCTTTGTTCGCGCTTAACCTGGCCAACGACCCACGGGTCGATATGGTCGCCATGGCTGTGGAGTGTGCATAGAAGAACCGCATCTTCCTTTTGTTTAGTTCCCCCTCCAGGTAGTCAAGTCTAACGGCAACCCGCTCCCCATCCGACACGTTTCTTCCCCAACATTTTAACTGCGATGGCCGCAGAGAACATCCTGGAGAAGCTTCCAGAGAGATAGAACAAGAACATGACTGTTCTATTTGGGACCAAAGACTCGGTACTCGGACGATCAATGATCCATAGTTGGCTGCTTGCGTCGGAGTTGGTGGCCAAGACCCTAGTCTAGCTTCCAGTAGTTCTCTGATGATGGGTTATGGTCTGGGCGAAAGAACAAGAACAGAAAGGAAAAGCAAACCCGGTTATAAAAATAAGCCATGCCGGAGTCAGATGTGTCGGGTCGAAAGGTGCAGATATCACAGCTTACGGAAACTGGCAATAAAGCGAGACATGGCTCTTTTCAACACCACGGAAGAAGAAGAAGACTCTTTTCAAGACGATAGAAGAAGAAGAAGAAGAAGAAGATAAGACTAGCAAGAATGTGTGATATCATCCAAGTTTACGACTACTGTAAAGTTTCGTCATGAGGGAAAAAGTCTGAGTATCAGAGAGAAAGAGAACGAAGAGAAAGAAATGAGTATATAAAGAGAGGGAGAAAAGAGTGAATGAGTGGAAAGGTAGACAAGGGAGACTGCGAATAAATGAGGCGGAGAAAAGAACTGAAAAAGTAAGGAAGAAAGAAAGCGAAAAATAGAGAAAGAAAGATAAAAGATGCGAAAGAAATAGAGTAAACAGAAAGAAATAAGAAAAAGATGTGGAACTAAAAATAGGTTCGGGCGAGAAAATTAAGACACGAGTGGAAGTTGAGTCCCCTTTACAATGTAGGTTGTCGGAAGCGGTTTATTATCGCCCCTGTATTTATTTATTTATTCATTTTAAACTCGTATATCAGCTCGCTCTGTTTGTTTTGTTTTCTTCAACTTCATTTTTACGAAACATTTGTACCTTTGTTATAGAAGAATGGACAACATCAAGAGATGGACAGGAATTCAGCTTGGCTTTGGTGCACTGTAGAAAGGAAAGGACAGAGCAAAAGACAAGTTTCCCTGGGAATATGGCGCATGATGTTGATGTAATATTCTCAGATGCCTCTGAAACTCATGCTACCTAGGTTCGTGGTCATCGTGTGACAGAATGCTCGTACACGTCAGTTTGTTGCTCACCAGAGAAACATATCGGGAGTGTTTTTTACCAGTCAAACGTCCCAGCCTTCTTAAAGGAAGCCACACCTGCCCACACTATGTGCAAGAATATGCGTGGGTTTGTTCACTGATCGCATACAACCCACGTCTCTGCCTTCCTTTGCCATTTATTTCCGTGACAGCAGCGGTCAACAGGCGGGGGAGGGATGCATGTCTGATGAGGCCGCTAATGTTGTTACCCGTTTTTTGTTTTTTTTTTCTTCATTAGATGCTCCTGTCAAGTCTGCGTCCAAGTGACCACGCAGTGGTTCTCACGCTATGAAACAGCGGTGGACTCATTGTATCCCGGTAGGCTGTGGTTTTATATACGTGAGTTCTCAACTACCTTTCTTCGTGACTTATGAAACAGAGACAAACAGTTCTGATACAAATAACAGAGACAAACAGTTCTGATACAAATAACAGAAATGCCAAGTCAGTTCTGATACAAATAACAGAAATGCCAAGTCAGTTCTGATACAAATAACAGAAATGCCAAGTCAGTTCTGATACAAATAACAGAGACAAACAGTTCGATACAAATAACAGAGACAAATATTTCTGATACAAATAACAGAGACAAACAGTTCTGATACAAATAACAGAACTGCCAAGTCAGTTCTGATACAAATAACAGAAATGCCAAGTCAGTTCTGATAAAATAACAGAAACGCCAAGTCAGTTCCGATACAAATAACAGAAATGCCAAGTAAGTTCTGATACAAATAACAGAGACAAACAGTTCTGATACAAATAACAGAGACAAATATTTCTGATACAAATAACAGAGACAAACAGTTCTGATACAAATAACAGAACTGCCAAGTCAGTTCTGATACAAATAACAGAAATGCCAAGTCAGTTCTGATACAAGGAACGAAACAACATCACAGCTTCCAAAATATCAGAAAAATTGTCTTGTCTCTTCCCCTGCCATTTTTTTTTTCCTTAGGAGGGCAAAAGAGTATCTATGATCCCCAGACACTTCGATCTCCTCTTCAGGATCTCAGTCAGCCCACGATAATTAATTACATCCGTCCTGGGCTGGCTGACCCTGCTTCTGGAGTTTTCGATCAGTGGCCAGCCCCTGGCTTCTTCGTTCTTGACAAGGCAACAATCAGAAACAACAGCAACATCACACAGAGTAACTACACCAGATTGGAACATCCTTTCAGACTGGAAGACTCTGACACAAGTAAATAAAATTCATTTACCTCGGAGCAGCAGTAAGAGATGACGACAAGAGCACAAAATGAAATGAAATCAGGAATACGTAAGCAAATTTTGATGATATGAAGAAGATGCTAACACATAAAAAAGATGCCTCCGAGAGAAAGTAAAAGAGAATTCCAGTGCAGTATAGAACGAATACTGCGGTACACCTGTGAGACTTGGACAATTAACAAAGAAATGATAAAGAAGTTGAAGCAACAAAGATGAAGATTTGGATAAAGACGCAACAAATACTCTGGATAGTCAGAAAAACAAACAAAGAGGACATAAAGAAGTCTCAGAACAACTGAAAGCAGTTAAAATTATAACATAAATAAAAAATTTCTTGGATATGCCAAGAGAAGACAGAAATTTAGACAATTTAATAATGAGTGGAAACTTCAAGTGGAAAAGAAGTAGAGGCTGGCCAAGAGAAGAACTACAGAGGCAGGCCAAGAGAAGAACTATAGAGGTAGGCCAAGAGAAGAACTATAGAGGTAGCCCAAGAGAAGAACTACAGAGGTAGGCCAAGAGAAGAACTACAGAGGTAGGCCAAGAGAAGAACTATAGAGGTAGGCCAAGAAAAGAACTAAACCAGTGGACTGACCAAATGGTATGGAAAAAAGAAAACCATTTGAACTGACTGGAGACACAAAAGATAACAGAAGATTGAGAAGAATGGCAACCTATTCCTAATGTAATGTAATCGCACTTCGTGGGAAAGAAAATAGAAACCAACTCTAAGTGAGAATGTGCAGGCTCTGCTGTTTGTTATTCACAGTTTGGTGAGCTTGTGTTATTTTCTGTAAATAATAACAGCAATAATAACAAGCTGGCTGTGAATAATCATTTTGCTGTACAACAATTTCGTGCGGCTTTACTGAAATACTGAAATCAATAAAATCTTCATATTTTGAAATCAGGCTGTGATCAGCATTTCTGTTAACACCATTTTTTAAATTGTAAAATCAGTTTCAACAGAAATGTATATAAAATACGACACTCGCCTAATTCGCCTTCTGAAGGCGCCATTGTAGTGGAGATACCGCAGATACATTGCAAATAAGATCAGGGTATCTTTAAACTGGAAGCTCTAATTATCCTTCAAACATGTTGTGATTATCCGTCAAACATGTTGTGATTATTATTCAAGCAAGTTCTTATTATTCTCCAAGCAAGTTCTGATTATTCTTCAAACATGTTCTGATTATCCTCCAAATAGGCCGCTACAGTTCATCCAGCCTTCTTTTTTCAATTAGATGAGTTTTTCTGTCACTAAAATTAACATCACATGAACTTTACTATCGTTAAAGCTAACATGGTATGAACTTTACTATCACTAAAGCTGACATGACATGAACTTTACTATCACTAAAGCTAACATGACATGAACTTTACTGTCACTAAAACTGATATATGATCTTTACTGTCAGTAAAGCTGACATGATATGAACTTTATTGTCACTAAAGCTTACATGACATGAACTTTATTGTCATTAAAGCTTACATGACATGAACTTTATTGTTTTTTGACAAGGTTTTTTTTGTCTCTCCAGCTCTTCTCATACATTCTTCATTAGTTATTTTTGCTGTCCAGGGGATTCGCAACATTCTTCTAATAAACCACATTTCTGCTGCTTCCAATGATTTTTGTGCAGACTTGCCTATTGATAAAGCTAACACTAAAGCTAACATGATATAAACTTTACTATCACTAAAACTTACATGACAGTCTGAAATTCAAACAAACCCATCAGAACTGGTGAGGGAAAACTTATCATGAAGGTGGAGGTCACCTGCCAGAAGTGTTACCTGGCACGGGGTAACTGACAGCAACCACTGTAAACCTGGTGCTGGTAGAGTTGGACCTGTATGGTTCAGTTTTAAGAAAACAGGTAGGGAGATGAAGGAAGGAAGAGTTAACAATAAGTAGCAACAATGACGTGGTTATTAAAGACAACAATAACAATTCAATATTTCAGCAAAATTACCTGCATATATCATAGAAAAGATGTACTAGTTTTTCAGTGCCATTGTGGGGGTGTTGGTGAAAGCAAGTTACAACAACGCCATTGTATGTGAAGTATTACTGTTTAGTGCACTTTACATTGTGAATGATGATCAGAACAATGATCTTACTGTAACTGAAGCCTCTCCTAGAAGAAACCTAATAGCCATCTATCTTCAGTGAAGCCTCTTCTAGAGTAAACTTCATAACCGTCTTCCTTCACTGTAGTCCCAGCTAGAAGAAACGTCATAACCATCTTTCTTCACTGTAACCTAACTGAGAAGGAACCTCATAACCATCTTTCTTCACTGTAACCTAACTGAGAAGAAACCTCATAACTATATTTCTTCACTGTAGTCTCAGTTAGAAGAAACCACATAGCCATCTTTCTTCATTGCAACCTAACTGAGAAGAAACCTCATAACCACCTTTCTTCGCTGTAACCTAACTGAGAAGGAACCTCATAACCATCTTTCTTAACTGCAACCTAACCGAGAAGGAACCTTCCAACGATCTTTCTGTAACAAAACCTCTCCAAAAAAAACCCCAAATCTAGCAACCTGGTACTATATATAGGATATGTCTTCAAGCAGAGCCTCTTCTACAAGATCTTGAAATAATCTACAAGGTCTTGAAATAATCTACAAGGTCTTGAAATAATCTACAAGGTCTTGAAATAATCTCAATACTGTTCTATCACGACTGTATAACAAGCTCCTACACTGTTCTATCATAACTGTCACACAAGCTCCTACACTGTTCTATCATAACTGTCACACAAGCTCCTACACTGTTCTATCATAACTGTCACACAAGCTCCTACACTGTTCTATCATAACTGTCACGCAAGCTCCTACACTGTTCTATCATAACTGTCACACAAGCTCCTACACTGTTCTATCATGACTCTTACACAAGCTCCTACACTGTTATATCATGACTGTCACACAAGCTCCTACACTGTTATATCATGACTGTCACACAAGCTCCTACACTGTTCTATCATGACTGTCACACAAGCTCCTACATTGTTCTATCATGACTCTCACACAAGCTCCTACACTGTTATATCGTGACTGTCACACAAGCTCCTACACTGTTATATCATGACTGTCACACAAGCTCCTACACTGTTCTATCATGACTCTCACACAAGCTCCTACACTGTTCTATAATGACTCTCACACAAGCTCCTACACTGTTCTATCATGACTGTCACACAAGCTCCTACATTAATATATAATGACTCTCATACAAGTTCCCACATTACTGTATCATGACTCTCACACAAGCTCCTACATTGTTATATTATGACTGTCACACAAGCTCTTACATTAATGTATCATGACTCTCACACAAGCTCCTACACTGTTATATCATGACTGTCACACAATCTCCTACACTGTTCTGTCATGACTCTCACACAAGCTCCTACACTGTTAAATCATGACTGTCACACAGGCTCTTATACTGTTCTATCATGACTGTCACACAAGCTCCTACACTGTTATGTCATGATTGTCACACAAGCTCCTACACTGTTCTATCATGACTGTCACACAAGCTCCTACATTAATGTATCATGGCTCTCACACAAGCTCCTACACTGTTATATCATGGCTGTCACACAAGCTCTTACACTGTTCTGTCATGACTGTCACACAAGCTCCTACATTAATGTATCATGACTCTCATACAAGCTCCTACACTGTTCTATCATGGCTGTCACAGAAGCTCCTACACTGTTCTATCATGGCTGTCACACAAGTTCTTACACTGTTCTACAATGGCTGTCACACAAGCTCTTAAACTGTTAAATCATGGCTGTCACACAAGCTCCTACACTGTTATATCATGACTGTCATACAAGCTCCTACACTGTTCTGTCATGACTGTCACACAAGCTTCTACACTGTTCTATCATGACTGTCACACAAGCTCCTGCACTGTTCTATCATAACTGTCACACAAGCTCTTACACTGTTCTGTCATGACTGTCACACAAGCTCCTACACTGTTCTATCATGGCTTTCACACAAACTCCTACACTGTTCTATCATGACTCTCACACAAGCTCTTACACTGTTCTATCATGACTGTCACACAAGCTCTTCAACTGTTATATCATGGCTGTCACACAAACTTCTACACTGTTCTATCATAGCTGTCACCCAACCACCTACACTATTCTGTCTTGCAAAGTCACACCAAAGATCTTTTTTTTCTCTTCGTACTGTTTGTAACTTTCTAGTCTTGGTATTCATTGGTTGCGATGTCAGAAACTCCACGTGGGACTGATTTGACATCTCCGCCAAAAGTTTTTATAAAAGATGTCATTCATAACTCATTCTCCCATAAATTATAATCTCTCATAAATCAAACATTTACATATAAACTAAAACATCAAGACTGGCAGATCAATGAAGATAAACCGATCTGTTTAGAAATGTCAAAATGATTGTACAGAATGAAGAACTACACAGACGTGGATTCTAATGAATGAATGGTTAACATTTCAAAATGCCCGGGGGGTGGGGGGTGGAGGGGGAGAAAGATTATGTTTGTTTAGCTACGTCGGTGGTTTTCTAACTCAGCGTTTCTCAACCTGTCGTTAGCGGTTCCCCTTGGTGCATCATCAGGTGGTACTAGAGTGAATTTTAGATTTGATTTTAAGCACCATCTATGGAATAAATAGATTTTTTTAAGGGGGGGGGTATTTAATAAAAACAATGAAGAATTCGTGGCATTACAACACTGTATTGCTTGCAATATTAAGATGTCAAAGATGGAGTTTACAAAATATATTTCGTGGAATTATGAAGTCTGTCACATGGTGCAGGTGCCTTGTCGTGGCGTGACAGCTTGCCTACCCCGACCACCCCCAGAGCTAGACCAGCGGGAGTTTTACTCCTAGCAGGTCCGACCAAGGTGGGAAGGTCTGCACGGGAAGGGGTCAGACGAAACTTGCACCCTGATCCTTCAGGTTGTAGGTTGGACCATAGAACCAACGGGTGTTACGGAGCTGACAGAGAAGTCTCGAAAGTGAACGGATAAAAATGGGTTAAGACTTTGGAACGTTAAAAATATTATGGGATCTGGAACATAGGATACCAGCTGTGTAGAACGGAAAGCTAGAAAGAACACTGGACTGAACAGCTTATTTAAATCCCAACGAGTTATAAATATCTTGAAACTGAACAGACTACGCTGGTTGGGTCAGGCAGACAGAATGAAAGAGAACAGACAAAAGAATATTATGTATGGACAAGAGATGAGGGAAACAAGACCAAGGGGTAGACCAAGACAGAGATGGAAAGAAAACATAGAAGAGGATATAAAAGAAACTGGTGTCACCAACTGGAGAGAGAAGATTAGGAATAGAGAGGAATGGGGGGGGGGGGAACTTTATCTGCAGCAATGAGCCTTAATAGCTCGGAAAGCTGAAGAAGAAGAACGAACGAAGAGCATACTTTATTTTCAAAGGGTTAAGAATTGGGCACGCAGGCCCGTCTGACATTCTGCCCTTCATCATACAGCTTTCACTCAGTCACAGTCATTCAACATTTGTTAGTGAGCAGAATAATCATGAAGACACATTAAATGATTACATAAATAAATAATAAACTTATCTCATGTCCATACACTCTACACTCTGATTT